>JAWZYV010010505.1:0-34238 GCA_038373885.1 Cheiracanthium punctorium | reverse complement strand
ATTTCCCTTCATTCTTAAAAAAAAGGAAAAAAAGATTTTTTATATTGAGAAATGGATTACCGTATTAGCTACTTATTTATGATACTCTTGATCATTTTAAATAATAAATATATATATTTCAAGCCACTGGTGAACTTCAAAGGTTACAAATGTAGTAAAATTGTACGGTCAGTCACCATGGAATGACCCCATAGCGGTACGCATTAAACTGAAAGCCACTGCAATTGAATTGAGAAACGATTTGATTTAGCCACGTGGTCGGGTCTTACCATTTGGGAACTTGCTACTTACGGGAAGGAGGGATGGTTAGAATGAAACAGGAGACAGAAAAATATTAGGAATGTCTCTTTGTCTATAGTAATATTACGGTTCTATAAATGGTTCCCTACTTACTTAAAGGTGAAAGCAGAGGATCTGGGTCATAAAATATCGCATCGCTCATGAGGTGGCGTTCCTGTTGTCGTGGACGGCAGGCCCGAAACTTGGATCTGGCCCGCTTCCCTGGTGCAGGGCTGGAAATGAAAAGTTCCCGTCCTCACGGCTAGCAGGAATGTCCCAAGATTGGAGCCCGGATGTCCGAAATTCTGAATGAAGATGATCACAAAATGGGAAATAAACAAACGCAATAGGAATAAAAGAAACAGATACAAATTAACAGCAAAGCGATCATGGATTATTTGTTGTAGTGGATTGTCCACAATAGATGATTAATGGTCGATTTGCTATTAGATAGATACAAACAATTCAAATTAATACTAGCTGAATAAACTATCTCAAAGAAAAAGGTCTTGCTTATGTTGGTCGTAGTGGGCTAAAGCTCGGATCTGGCCGGTTGGATGGAACCAGGGATCATCCCTGTGCTGGAAAGGAAGAGTTCTGTTTGGCCAATGTCAGCTGGACTGACGAGTGATTGGCAGTCGATTGGCCGCAAACGACTGACCGAAAGGATCCAGCGAATTATGGGTGTCACAAGACAACTGCAAACCACGCAGATGCCATGGGGGCTTTTTTTTCTTCTTTTGTTTCGAATTTTGTATGAGGAGAAGTATATTTAAATTGTTACAGTGAAACCTCTGATAGTGCGTCACTTCCGCAAAAATTAAATGGAAATTGAGAAATATCACTCTACTTTAAAAATACAATAAAAACTCTGTAATTTGTTCCTCTGGCACTGATCACTCTTCTTACTAAATTTAAAAAATGGTACTTTACTTTTTTCTAAATTCAAACATCTGATAACCAGAACATTTTATGAAATCAATCCTAAAAGTACATTCAAGCAATTTTTTTTTATTGATATCATTAATTTAATACTTTAATTCAAAATAAGTACTGTACATCCGTTTCATTTTCTTTCCTGTTACTTAATTTAATTTAAATATTTACTTTCGTTAATTACTTTTCAATTTAGGTTAATCTAGAAAAAAATAAAACTTTTTTATGTGCCTCAATAAAAATAGATTAATCAATGTCTGTGCCACTGCTAATGAATTAATTGTTCACTTAACCGATCTGCCTTGATTTTGAAGTAATTGCGCAAAATACAGGGTGGTCCTGAACTATATGCCAAAAATGTAAAGGGTGCTAGAGAGGATTAAGACGGTTCAGAATTACAAAGCAATGCGGGGTCGAAAATGTTGTCTTCTTGTGCCTGGTAATAATCACTTTGAAAGAAGTGTTGAACTTTCCGGCCAGCCTTAATTCTTTTGAAAGTGACTTTCTGATCCAGTGATTCAATTACCATCTTGCTCTCAGTTCGCTGGTCTAATAGAAATTCACGCTCCTTTATTGGTACCTTCCGTTCTTTATTACAGCAGAAATTTTCAAACGATTTACAAATGCATGCCGATATATCAAATAGAAAATTTGCTTTCTTTCGAAAAGTATCCATTTGCTTACAATAACTCTCAGTATCTTTTCTTGCTTTGTAAGATTTCAGAAGGAAGCGATATTTGTCGAGGTAAGAACGTATTTTTCTTAAAATGCTGTAGTGGTCTATTATTGGGATTGAAGCTCGTTTCCAGATCTCTTTTAACTTATTAGCAACTTTTTCACACGATTAGGAAATGCAGTTCCATTGTTTAGTAGATGCACTTCTATTGTTTTTGTTCTCTTTTGAAAGCCAGCATACACATCTTATTACATGTTCGTAAGTTGGAAGCATATTACTTGGCATATCACAGCCAGAGCCAAATACAGGGCAAACCATGTCTTTTCTTATAAACGCCATAGGGTCATTCAGTGATGACTGACGTTACAATTTTACTACATTTGTAACATTTGAAGTTAACCAGTGGCTTGAAATATATATATTTACTTATTTAAAATTGATCAAGAGTATCATAAATAAGTACTATACTGTTATCTATTCTCATTATAAAAAATCTTTTTTTCTTTTTTTAAATAAAGGGAAATCAAAAAACGTGACTGATGTTACACAGATGTAACATCAGTCACGTTTTTTGATTTCCCTTTATTTAAAAAAAGAAAAAAAGATTTTTTATATTGAGAATAGATAACAGTATAGTACTTATTTATAATACTCTTGATCAATTTTAAATAAATAAATATATATATTTCAAGCCACTGATGAACTTCAAAGGTTACAAATGTAGTAAAATTGTACGGTCAGTCACCATGGAATGACCCCATAGCGGTACGCATTAAAACTGAAAGCCACTGCAATCGAATTGAGAAACGATTTGATTTAGCCACGTGGTCGGGTCTTACCATTTGGGAACTTGCTACTTACGGAAGGAGGGATGGTAGAATGAAACAGGAGACGGAAAAATATTAGGAGTGTCTCTTTGTCTATAGTAATATAACGGTTCTATAAATGGTTCCCTACTTACTTAAAGGTGAAAGCAGAGGATCTGGGTCATAAAATATCGCATCGCTCATTGCACTAATCACTACAGAATACTTATACTATTCAGTAATTATCAATTTATGATTTGTACATTTTTGCACTCATCACTACTTACTACTACTTGCTTCTAGTAGTTGTACTATTTACTATTGAATACTCAAAGTTAAGTAATCATCACACCAGTTATTTTATATTGAAGAAAAACAATTATTTTGAGTCAAAAATCAAGCCAAAATTTCCGCACGTTTCGAGAGTTCCACCCCGTTGTGGAAATACTAAGTTTTAAAAATTAAAATTTTAAATTACTATTCTTGTAATCTCATTTCAAGAATAGTAATTGATCACCTTTTCCGCATAAGTATATTCTGATAAGCAATAATCTTGTTTTCTCCATGGACGAGCAAAACTTAGTCATGTTCCCCTTTTTTTTGGAAAATTCAACCGCCTTGCGGCAGTATTAAATTTTAAAATTAAATTTTTTAATTATTTTTCCCTTTATCTTCATACTGTAGAACATCTTTCAACTATATCTCTGTAGGTTCTGACTCTCTCATCTCATCTCTCTCTAACTATCCTCCTACATCTCTCTCATCTCTCATCTCTCTCGCGCGGGGTTCGAGATTTTTTTGTGCCTTGTTTTTGAAATAAACCCCCCCGAGAGTGTCGTGTCTCACCGTGCCGAAGCAAGGAGTTAGTGAAGGGTAGGTAGTATGTATATGTAGATTTAGTGTGGTAAGTTTTACAACATGCATCTCCCTGACGAAAGAACATACACGCATTTGGGTAGGTGGTGGAAATTCAGACGTTAAAACCACACACACAGTCGAGCCAGACCTAATTTATATGATCATGGAATTGTTTTACGCTATCCTTTCGCTATAAGCTTGCCGCTTATTGACGCTGCAGGACTGCTACATATCTATCATCTCTCTCATCACACACACATAACTTTTATAAGTGTTTGACTCTCAATGGTGGATAGTATGCTGAAGATAGATTCTTACTATTCAGTTACGCAGTAGATCTCCACTATAGACAATGGAACCTGGTAGGATGGTATCGAGGCGATAGTAGAGTGCAGTGCTGAGCTCCAACTTCCGTGACCGTCATTTGGGATCGCTTTTTGTATAGGTGGTATTTATCTCTATATCCTCTCATCATCTATACCTGGGTGTTTGCGTGGTGTGACGCGGCAGTTTGTGATGTTTAATCACTCATGGAAGTTGATATGATGTTCATGGTAACGGGCCATTGACGGGCGCAGCAGCATTTGATTTATGGATTTAGGTTAAGTTTGTTTTATGGGTGTTGTATGGTATTGTGTTAGGGGTGATGTGTGTGGTGATGGTTGCGGGGGGAGGGTGTGAGGTGTTTGGTGTTTGTGGCGAGGGTATTGGTTGTTAGGGTTTTTGGATTAGATGAGAATGGTTTGGGTGTTGGGGTTGAGTGTGTTTGGTGTAGGAGAAAGTTTGTGGGGAATGAGGTCGGGTATAACGGTAGGGTGCTGTACCGTGTATGAGGGGAGTTTGTTTGGGTGAGATGTAGATGTTCGTGCTAATGTCTTGTTGGGTAGGTTTGTGTGTTTTGAATGTTTTGGTTTGGGTGGTAGTGTTTGTAGGGGTAAGTGATGTGGGGAGTGTAGGGTGATTGAGAGGTTGGAGTGTATAATAATTAGGATTTGAAGGGAGGTAGTTGATAAGGTTTTTGGGTGTATGTATATGGGTGTATTATTTTTGGGGGGTGTGGATGGAGAGGGTAGATAGGGGGGATAGGATGATGGGGTGGGATTGTAGGTGGGAGGTGTGGAGGGAGTGAGGGAAAGAATTATTTTTAGGATAATTTGTGGGGAGGGTTGGGGTTTTTGGGGTTTGGGTTTGTGGGGTGTTTGGTTAAGTTTGGGTTGGGGGTATTGAAAAATTAGAATTTGAGAAAGGGGATGATAGGGTGGTGGGGTTTATAGATAGTGTGTGATAGGATGATTGATTAGGGGGGTGAGGGATTAGTTAAGAGAGGTTTTGGGGTGTATGTATGTGGGGTTATATGTGTGGGGGAGGTGAATGGGGGAGTTAGGAATAGGTGGGAAGGGTAGGTGTGGAGGGTTGGGGAATAGTGTGATTGATGGTGAGGGTAGGGTTTAGGTAAGTGGAGGGTTTGGGGGTATATGGTTGGGGTTATGTTTGTGGGTGAGTGTAAATGGGGGATTTTAGGAGTATGGGTGAGGAGAGAGTTGATGAGGAGGATAGGGATTTAGTGAGAATGTTTGGAGGGTGATGTTGGGGTTATATGTGTTGTGGGTGATTGTGATTGGGAGTGTTGAGGGGGTGGTGGGTGTTTGTGGTTGGTGTGGTTTAGGTTGTGTTTTTTTTTTGAATGGATGGATAGGATGTTAGAATTATAGTGTGTGTGTGTTGGTGTTGTTGGTTATGTGTGAGAAGGAAGGGGGGGTGTATATGTTGGTGGTTGGGGGGGGGGTATTTGGGTATAAATTATATATGTTAGGTTTGATTGAGGTATGGGAGGGTTGGGTGGGTGGTTGTATTGAGGGTATGGGTTGGATGGGGTTGAGGATATTAGGGTGTGGTATTTTTTTGTGATATTTGTGGGAAAGAAGTTGGGTTGATGGGTTAGGATTAGGTTGTATTAGGGTGTAGGAGGGTGGGGGTTTAATATGAATATGTTATTTGTTGGGTGATGATGGATGTTTGGGTAGGGTGATGTTTGGGTTTTTTTTGTGGAGTGTGGGAATTTGTGGTTTGGAGGATTTTGTTATGTATTTGTGTTGTATTTGGGGTGGGATTTGATGGGAGGGGGGGGAGATGGGGGGGATAGTTGTGGGGGATATGATATGGATTGTTGTGTTATGAGACATCGCACAGTGGATAGGATTGGGAGGAGGGTGGGGGGAAATAGGTAGATGTAGGATAGTGAAAATAGTGTAGGATAGGGGTATAGAAGGGGGTGATTTAGGGGAGAAGAGTGGTGGATTAGTTAAAGGGTAAGGATATAGGATGAAGGTGAGTGAAGGTGTAAAGGGTAACGATGTGTTTGTTTTTTGTGTTTTGTGTGTGTAGTTGTGTGGGGGGGTATTGGGAGGGTGCGAGGATAGCGAGGTTTGTGTGTGGGGGGAAGGTTTGGGGTGGTTGATTGTGGTAGGGTGATATGGATTTTATGAATGGGGGGATGGGATGATTTGGATGAGGGGGGGAGAGGATGGTGGGGGGGGGGATGAGCGGAGGGAGCTTATTGGGGTTGAGTGGTGGTTGTTAGGGTGTGGGAAGTAAGGGAGAGGAGGGGTGATAGAGAGAGATTGGTTGTGGGAGGGGGGAGGGGAATGGATAAAATAGATGTGGTGGGTGGTTGGGGGGTGGGTGGTGGTGTTGGTTGGGGTGGGAGTGTGTTTTGTGTGATTGTTGGATGTTGGGGGGTTGTATGGGTGGTTGTAGTATTAGTTGGAGGAGTGTGTATGTATTGTGGAGGGAAGAGGTATGGAAGGATGAAGAATGAGAGAGATGATGGTGTAGGGGTATAGAAGGATGAATGAGATGGAGTTAGGAGAAGTAGATTTTGAAATTGTGTGTGGAGGAAGGGGAGGTAGATGAAATTTAGTGAGAAAAGGAAAGGGATAGTTTGTTTTGGAAAGGAAGATAAGTATGTTGGGAAATTTGGGTATAATTTGATTTGGGTGTGTGGTGATTGATTTTGGGTTGTTTATTTAGATTGGTTGTTTTTGTTATTTATTTGGTTATTATGATTGGGATTGGTGGTGGGGGGGTTGGGGGAATATTGTGTGTGGTTGAGATGGGAGGGGTGTGGTGTATTTATTGGTAGTTGGTTGTTGTACCGGTATGTATAGTGATGAGTTGATTTTTGGTAAGGGGAGGTGGGGGAGGTGGTGGGAAGTTTTTAGTGATAGGAGAAGGGGGGGGGTGGGGTTAATTATGAGGTAAAGGAGTGGTTTTGTTTGGGAGGGGGGAATTGGATGAGGTAGGTAGTGTGGGGGATGGAGGTGGGGGGAAGATTTTAGTAGGGTAAGTTTTACGTGAATAGGTTGTGGGGGGGATATTTATTAGGATTTAAGTATTGACATGGGAGTGGGAGGTGGGGGGATGGGGGGGGTGTGGGTTGGGGGATGCTTTTGTGTGGTTTGGGGTATAGGAGGTGGTAGATTGAGCGAGTGTCGCGTCAGTTTGGATTGAATTTTGGTTTGGGTTTGGGGGTTTGTGTTAGAGTTAGAGGGTTTTTGTATTTGTTTTTAGTGGTTGGGGGGGAATGAGATAGGGGGGGGGTGATAGAGGAGGTAGTTTGGGTTTTTTGGGGGGGTAGGAGTAGGGGGGAGTTTGGATTTTTGAGGTGTTAATTTAGTCGGGTGTCACTCAGCATTGAAGTTTTGTTATGGATTGATTGTGGGGGGGGGGTGTGATGGTGGGTTTGTAGGTTGGATTTTGTTGGTAGGGTATGAAGGGGGATGGGGAGGGAAGGGTAGGTTGGGTTGGGTTTGTGGGTAGGAGGGTTGGTAGGGGATGAGTGGGTTGATTGTTTTTTTGTTTTAGGGGGGTGGGGAAGATTGTTTTTGTTGTTTGATTGGGAGGGAATAGGAGTTGGTGGGGATAGGGTAAGTGAGTAAGGGGGGGTTGTTGGGAGATTTTGTATGGGGAGTTAGTGTGAATTTTTGGTTTGGTGGAGTTTGTGGTTGTAGGGGATTTGGTATTTGATTGGAGGAGTTTTGGGAGGAGGGGAAGGGTTGTGATAGGGTTTTGGGGGTTAGGAAAATAGTGGGAGGGTTTTGGTAGGGAGTGAATGGTGGATTGGTTATGGGAAGATGAAGGGGTTAGTTTTGGATAAGAAGGTGTTGGGATTTGGAGGCACAGGGAGGCTACTCTGACGTTATGGAGAGGTTTTGTGGTAGCAGTGAGGGGGCGAGGGTGTGAAGGTGGTTTTATTGTTGTTGGGATGGGGAAAGGAGGTTTTGGGGTAATGGGAGGTAGGGGGAAGAGGGAGGGAGAGGAGGGTTTGGGATTTTAGAGGTCGGGGTAGGGTATGATTGTTAGTGTGGGTGAGTGTGTGTGTTGTGTGGTGTGGTGGGGTGGGTATGTGAGAATAGGGGAATTGTAGAGTGGGTTAGGGGTGATAGGAAGGTTATGATAAAACTAATTGGTGGTGTGAGGGGCGAGAGTGTGTTGGGGTGTGAGTGAGATTGTTGTGTGTGTGTGGATGGGGGGGGGAGAGGGGGGGGGGTTGTGGGGGTGGAGTTATATTAGTGGGATGGGAGGTGGGTTGATGGTGGTAGGGGTTTGTGATTTATTAATTGTGTGGGTTTTCTCTGTTGAGTGGAGGTATATGTATGTGTTTGGGGGTTTGTGTATATGGAGGGTGGAGACACTGGGGGGATGGGTGTGTGGTTGTAGTTTGGGTTAAGGGTTGATGTGAGTGGGGGTTTGGGGGGGGGGAGGTTGTATTTGGGGTGATGTGTGTTGGTGGGGGGGGGTGTTGATAGGGGGTGGGTTGGGGGGTGTTGTGGGGGGGTGAGAAAGGGTGTTGGTTGTGTGGGGGTGGGGGGGTGGTTTGGGAAAGGGATGTTGGATGTTGGGGGGGGGGGTGGGGGGGGGGGGGGTGGGGGTGGGTGGGGGGGGGGGGTGGGGGGTGGTGTGGGGTTGGAAAATGTGTTGGTGGGTAATTGTAAATGGGAGGAAGTTGGGGGGTGGTTGTGTAGAGGGGTGGTTGGTTGATGTGTGGGGAGTGTGTGGGGGGGGGGGTTGTTGTGGGGGTTGTAGGTGATGGGTGTTGGGTAGTGTGGAAGGGGTGGGATAGGGGGTGGGGTGGAAGGGGGGGGTTTGTGGGTGTTTGGGGGAGGAGTGGGGTGGGTGGGGGGGTTGTGGGTTGGTTGGGTTGGGGGGTGGGTGGGTGGGGGTGGGGGGGGGGGGGTGTGGGGTTGGTTGGCGGGTGGTTTGAGTGTGTGTGGGTTTGGGGTGTGTGTGTAGTTGGGGGGGTTGGGGTTGGTAGGTTATTTGGGGGGGTAGATGTTGTTTGGGGGGTGGGGTTTGGGTTTGTGTGTGTGGGGTTTAGTAGGGTGAGGATTGGGTATTTGGGTGGTTGGGTTTTGATGATGGATTGGTTGTAAATGGGGGTGTTTTTGGTAGGGATAGGGTGGGGGAGAGAGGTGTGTAGGGGTTGGGGAGGGTGAGTTGTAGTTATGGGTGTTTGGGTTAGTGGGATTGATTGGGGAGGTGGTATTGTTGAGATGGGGAGGGTATGGGTAGGATGTATGTTGTGTTTGTGGGGGAGTGTTGGGTTTGGGGGGTTAGTTTAGGGAGGTTGGTGGGTATATATGTGTCTCGAATGTAATAGGTGCTCTATGGGGGGGTTTGTAGGAGGTTAAGATGTGGAGAGGGGGTGGGTTGGGGAGGGGTTGGATGTTTTTGTAGGGGGGGTGGGTGTTGGGGGATGTTGGGGTAGGGGATTTTTTTAGGGGGAGGGGGTTGGGTGAATTGGTGGGTGTTGTGTGGGTGGTGGGGTGGGAGTGGTGGGTTGTTTGGGTGTGGGGTGTGGGGGTTGGAGGGGTGGATGTTAATGTTGTAGTTATGGGGGTGTTGGTTGAGGGTAGGTATGTTTTGTTTAAACTAAGAGGGGGTCTTTTGGGATGGTGGGGTGGGGAGTGGTTATGGGGGTGTTGTGGTTGGAGGGTGGTGGGTATTGTGTGTTTGTTATTTGGGGTGAAAAGGGAGTGGGTGAGAAGAGTGGAAGTGGTTGTAAAGGTATGGGAGTGTTTGGGGTAGAGTAGTGAGCGCGTGTGGGTGGGATTTGTTGAACAGTGTTGTTGTGGGTTTGATGATGGAGATGGTTAGTGGTAGTATTGGGGGATGTGAAGTGGGGGTGGGATATGGGAGTGTGGGTTGGGGGAGGGGGTGATATAGTTGGGGTAGTTGGTGTTTGTTTGGATGTGGTTTGTGGTTTGTGTTGTTTTGTTTAGTTGGGTTATGTAAAGGGGTGGGAAGGTTGTGGTTATGTGTTGTAGGGAGGGTTGTGTTGTATTGGAGTAGGGTGTGGGTGATGTGGGGGTTTGGTGGAGGGGGTGGGTATGTTTGGGGAGGTGATTGGGGGGGTTTGTTGGTGTATGGTGTGGTTTTGTAAGTGGTGTGTGGTTTGGGTGAAAGTTGTTTAGTGGAAGGATTATAAAGTTTATTTTAGGTATAGAATGTTGATTTTTGGTGTGTTGGGGTTGTGAGGTGTTTGTTGTTTTGGGTTGATGGTGGGTGTGAGGGAGGTTGGGAGTGTTGTGAATGGTATCCGGGGGTGCCGTGTTGTGAGGAGTAGGGGTATTTGAGGTTTTGATTTTAGGAATTTGGGGTTGTTGGGGGTGTGAGTGATGTGGGAGTGGGGATGGGTAGTGTGTATTTGGTGGGTTGTTTGGGGGGGTTGTGGGGAAATGGGGGCGGGGGGTGATTTGGGGGTATGAGAGGGGGAGGTTGTTAGGTTTTGTGAGGGGTGTTGTAGGGTAAGGGAATTGGTTGTTTTTTGGGGAAGTTGTATAGGGTGGAAGTGGTATAAGTATGTTATTGTGGGAAGGGGTGGGGGTTGTGGGGGGGGGGATTTGGGGGGGGTGGTTGGGGGGGGGGGTTGAGTGGTTTGTGAGGGGTGAGTGTGGGTTGTTGATGTGTGGGTGGGGGAAGAGTTATGTAGGTTGTTGAATGTGAAGGGGAGGGTTGGGTATTGGGGGTGGGTGATCATATCGGGGTTGGAATATGTGTTGGGTGGGATGAGATGGAGTTGGGGGTTGTGTGTGAGTGAGAGTGAGAGAGAGATTTGGTGAAGAGGATAATTGGAGTGAGTTTTATAGGGGAGGGGAGTTTGGAATTATGTGTTAATTGAGAAGGGAGATGTTGTGTGTTTATTAAATAATTGTGAGAGTGTTGGGGGTTAGTTTAGGGTTTTAGGGTTGTTTGGGGTTTATGGATTGGGGGGGGTATATGTTTGATAGGTGTAGGGGGGTGTAGGTGGGATGTGTGGTTTTATAAGGTGATGGGTATAGTTTGTTGTGATTGCTGTTGGGTGGGTGTATTTGTGGTTGGTGGAGTGTGTGATGATGATGTGTGGGTGTTGTGTGGTATGGAATTGGGGGGTGGGGGGTTGGTGTTTTAGATTATGGGGGAGTACATATATCTAAGAGTGATGTTAGAGTCTCTTTTATTGTTTTGGTGTGTTTTATAAATTAGGAGGGTGGGGTTGTAAATGTTGGGTGGGGAGGGTGAGTGGAGGGGAGTTTTGGAGTATTGAGGTTAGTTTGGGTGGTTTGTGTTTGTGTGGTTGGAGTGAGTATTGTTTTGAAGAATGAATGATGTTTGAGTGGGGTTTTGGATGGGGTTGGTATTGTTTGGTGTTGTGGGGAGGTGTGTTTTGGAGGGTAGTAGGAGTGAGGTGGGGGAAGGGTTTGTTTGTTGGGGTTGTGGGTGTGGGTAAATGTGGGTTGTGGGATTTGTATGATTTTGGGTTATGGTGGGGGATGAAGAGGGGGATTGTGTAATTTTGGTGTTTTATAGTGGGGTTGATTGGGGGGGGGTGTGGGGTGGTGGGGTTTTAGGATGTGGTTTGTGTTTGAGGGGGGGGTTTGGAGTGTGATTGTATGGGTAGTGTTTTGGTTGGGGTTTGGGGGGAATATGATTATGATGATGGGTGATTAGGGTATGGATTTGATAGTGGGATGTTTTGTGGAGTTAGATGGGGGTTGAGGGTTTGAGTGAGATTGGTATGTTTTGTTGGTTTAGGTCATTGTTGGTTTTTTTGTATGGTATTTGGATTTTTGGGATAAGGTGGGTTGTAGGTGGTGAGGGAAGGGGGTTTGTTTTTGGGGGAGGTTATTGGTTTTTTGGTTGGTTTGTAGTTGGTTTATAGTCGGTGTTGTGAGTGGTGATGTGTTGGATTGTTAGTAAGGGGGATTGTGTGTGTTAATGTGAATTAGAGGTTTGGAAAGTGAAGGAGTAAGGTATGGTTGGTGGAGGGGGGTGTGGTAGTAGGGTTAGTGTTGGTGGAGGTGTTCGTATAGTATAGAAAAGAGTATTAGCTAAAATGTGAATATGTGTGAGGTTAATGTTTGTCTAGATGAGTTATAGACTATGTATGCATATAGTAATTTCATGGCGATCGTTTGAACGGTGAAGAAGATGATTCGGAGCAGCGCCATCAACTGTCGAAGTTTTTGCAAAATGGGTAGCATCAAAATCTTTTCATGTTCAAATTTCTATGTGTACCAATCTTCATAGAAGCAGTTTAACGGTCACGATATGCTGCATCGCCATCTAGTGGCAAATTAAAAGCAATAATACGCTAAAGCGCCACAAAGGGCGAGTTAAGAAAAATGGATAACGCAAAAATATTGTGTTCAAATGTGTATGTATACAAATTTTCAGAGCGGTTAGTTGAACGATCAAAAAGTTGATTGCTGAAGTGCTATCTAGTGGCGTGTTAAAATAATAAAGTGCTGCACACAGGGGCAGATTTGCCGAGGGTTGCCGAATTTCCTTAGGTTACCCTCTTTCGAAACTCCTTTCAAAATTTACAAATTTTTAAACTTAACGAACAATTTGCGTGGCCCCTTTTTGTTGGAGGCCCGAGCGCTAGCCCCAAATGCCCTCCCGGAAATCAGGCCCTGGCTGCAGTGCCATCAAAAGATGAGTGCAGCCGAATGAATACTAAAAAAATATTCTGTCTGCTCAAATGTGTATGTATACCAATTTTTAAGGTGATTAGTCGAACGGCTTTGAAGTTGGTGCGCTGTATCGGCATCTAGAGGCAAGTCATAGCAAAACTGATAGCGTAAAAGTATTCTCCGTGCTCAAATATCTGTGTGTACCAATTTTCATAAATCGGTTGAACGGTATTTTCATAGCAAACGGTTGAACGGTACAGAAGGCGAGTTATAGCGAAACGGATGCCGCAAAAATATTCTTTTCGTTCAAACATCTATATTTACGAATTTCCATGGCGATCAGTTGAACGGTCTTGAAGTTATTGGTTTGAAGTGACATCTAGTGGCAAGTTATAGCAAAATGGATAACGCTAAAATATTCTCCGTGTTCAAATATCTATCTATACCAGTTTTCATAGCGATCAGTTGAACAGTCTTTATATGCCGCTGCGCCAGCTATTGGCAAGTTAAGGTAATGATGTGCTACAGCACAATGGAGTAGCTGTTTATAGCAAAATGGGTAACACGAAAATATTCTCCGTGTTCAAGTAGCTATGTATATCAATTTTCATAGCGATCAATTGTCCGGTCAAGAAGTTGGTGCGCTGCATTGCCATCTAATGACGAGTTAAAGTAATAATGCGCTGCAGTGCCATCTAGTAGTGAGTAACAGCTAAATGAATAGTTAGAATATATTCTGCTTACTCAAATGTGTGAGTATAAAATTTTTTATGGCGATTGGTTGAATGGTATAGAAGTTGATGCACTGCAGCGCCATTTTGCGGCAAGTTATAGCGAAACGGATAGCGTAAAAATATTCTCCATGTTCATATATCCATTAGGGTGGATCGAAACAAACTTTTTTCGGAATTTCAAAACCTACCTATGCGGAAAAGATGTTCTGTAGTATGGAGATAAAGGGAAAAATAACTAAAAAATTTAAATTTAAAATTTAATGCTGCCGCAAGGGGGTTTAATTTCCCAAAAAAAGAAAAAAAAGAGTAAAATTTGATTTTATATGGTGAAAACAAAAATACGGTTAATCAGAACCTACCTACGCGGAAAAGATGTTCTACAGTATGAAGATAAAGGGAAAAATAATTAAAAAATTTAATTTTAAAATTTAATACTGCCGCAAGGCGGTTGAATTTTCCAAAAAAAGGGGAATATGACTAAGTTTTGCTCGTCCATGGAGAAAACAAGATTATTGCTTATCAGAATATACTTATGCGGAAAGGTGATCAATTACTATTCTTGAAATGAGATTACAAGAATAGTAATTTAAAATTTTAATTTTTAAAACTTAGTATTTCCACAACGGGGTGGAACTCTCGAAACGTGCGGAAATTTTGGCTTGATTTTTGACTCAAAATAATTGTTTTTCTTCAATATAAAATAACTGGTGTGATGATTACTTAACTTTGAGTATTCAATAGTAAATAGTACAACTACTAGAAGCAAGTAGTAGTAAGTAGTGATGAGTGCAAAAATGTACAAATTATAAATTGATAATTACTGAATAGTATAAGTATTCTGTAGTGATTAGTGCAATGAGCGATGCGATATTTTATGACCCAGATCCTCTGCTTTCACCTTTAAGTAAGTAGGGAACCATTTATAGAACCGTAATATTACTATAGACAAAGAGACATTCCTAATATTTTTCCGTCTCCTGTTTCATTCTACCATCCCTCCTTCCGTAAGTAGCAAGTTCCCAAATGGTAAGACCCGACCACGTGGCTAAATCAAATCGTTTCTCAATTCGATTGCAGTGGCTTTCAGTTTTAATGCGTACCGCTATGGGGTCATTCCATGGTGACTGACCGTACAATTTTACTACATTTGTAACCTTTGAAGTTCACCAGTGGCTTGAAATATATATATTTATTTATTTAAAATTGATCAAGAGTATCATAAATAAGTACTATACTACTGTTATTTATTCTCAATATAAATATCTTTTTTTCTTTTTTTAAATAAAGGGAAATCAAAAAACGTTGTGTAACATCAGTCACGTTTTTTGATTTCCCTTTATTTAAAAAAAGAAAAAAAGATTTTTTATAATGAGAATAGATAACAGTATAGTACTTATTTATGATACTCTTGATCAATTTTAAATAAATAAATATATATATTTCAAGCCACTGGTGAACTTCAAAGGTTACAAATGTAGTAAAATTGTAACGTCAGTCATCACTGAATGACCCTATGGCGTTTATAAGAAAAGACATGGTTTGCCCTGTATTTGGTTCTGGCTGTGATATGCCAAGTATATATGCTTCCAACTTACGAACATGTAATAAGATGTGTATGCTGGCTTTCAAAAGAGAACAAAAACAATAGAACTGCATCTACTAAACAATGGAACTGCATTTCCTAATCGTGTGAAAAAGTTGCTAATAAGTTAAAAGAGATCTGGAAACGAGCTTCAATCCCAATAATAGACCACTACAGCATTTTAAGAAAAATACGTTCTTACCTCGACAAATATCGCTTCCTTCTGAAATCTTACAAAGATACTGAGAGTTATTGTAAGCAAATGGATACTTTTCGAAAGAAAGCAAATTTTCTATTTGATATATCGGCATTCATTTGTAAATCGTTTGAAAGTTTCTGCTGTAATAAAGAGCGGAAGGTACCAATAAAGGAGCGTGAATTTCTATTAGACCAGCGAACTGAGAGCAAGATGGTAATTGAATCACTGGATCAGAAAGTCACTTTCAAAAGAATTAAGGCTGGCAACACTTCTTCCAAAGTGATTATTACCAGGCACAAGAAGACAACATTTTCGACCCCGCATTGCTTTGTAATTCTGAACCGTCTTAATCCTCTCTAGCACCCTTTACATTTTTGGCATATAGTTCAGGACCACCCTGTATTTTGCGCAATTACTTCAAAATCAAGGCAGATCGGTAAAGTGAACAATTCATTAGCAGTGGCACAGACATTGATTTATCTATTTTTATTGAGGCACATAAAAAAGTTTTATTTTTTTCTTGATTAAGCTAGATTGAAAAGTAATTAACGAAAGTATATATTTAAATTAAATTAAGTAACAGGAAAAAAAATGAAACGGATGTACAGTACTTATTTTGAATTAAAGTATTAAACTAATGATATCAATAAAAAAATTGCTTGAATGTACTTTTAGGATTGATTTCATAAAATGTTCTCGTTATCAGATGTTTGAATTTAGAAAAAAGTAAAGTACCATTGTTTAAATTTAGTAAGAAGAGTGATCAGTGCCAGAGGAACAAATTACAGAGTTTTTATTGTATTTTTAAAGTAGAGTGATATTCTCAATTTCCATTTAATTTTTGCGGAAGTGACGCACTATCAGAGGTGTCACTGTAACAATTTAAATATACTTCTCCTCATACGAAATTCGAAACAAAAGAAGAAAAAAAAGCCCCCATGGCATCTGCGTGGTTTGCAGTTGTCTTGTGACACCCATAATTCGCTGGATCGTTTCGGTCAGTCGTTTGCGGCCAATCGACTGCCAATCACTCGTCAGTCCAGCTGACATTGGCCAAACAGAACTCTTCCTTTCCAGCACGGGGATGATCCCTGGTTCCATGCAACCGGCCAGATTCGAGCTTTAGCCCACTACGACCAACATAAGCAAGACCTTTTTCTTTTAGATAGTTTATTCAGCTAGTATTAATTTGTATTGTTTGTATCTATCTAATAGCAAATCGACCATTAATCATCTATTGTGGACAATCCACTACAACAAATAATCCATGATCGCTTTGCTGTTAATTTGTATCTGTTTCTTTTATTCCTATTGCGTTTGTTTATTTCCCATTTTGTGATCATCTTCATTCAGAATTTCGGACATCCGGGCTCCAATCTTGGGACATTCCTGCTAGCCGTGAGGACGGGAACTTTTCATTTCCAGCCCTGCACCAGGGAAGCGGGCCAGATCCAAGTTTCGGTCCTGCCGCCCACGACAACAGGAACGCCACCTCATCTTGGCCGACTTTTGAGCCTCGGACGCAAGTTCCGAACTGACCGATCGCGATGACGGCAGTCGTCACAACCGTCATCCCCTGCACCCGAGCGCTCGCGCAGGCTCGCAGCGAATGTCCGAGAGCACAAGGCAAGTGGCTGTGATGCCCCCACCACCTGCCCGCAATCCGGTGTTCGATGTTCCCAATCCAATGTATTACACATTCATGCATTCATGGCATCATCATGTATATCGCACACTCAAACATTCCACATTATAATAATACACATAAACATTCTACACTCCACCCTAAATTGCAGTCGGGGTGCACACTGGACAAGAACCCCAGACAACCGATTCACGAGTAGAGAGAGAGAGAGATCACCCAACGCAGAGGCCACGGCAGGCCACTCCATACACGCTTACTTCATCTACATAAGGCTTCCATTGTTGTGAAAGATAGATGCACAATCCGATGCAAGCGCCGATGCTTTGTTGAAATGAACAATGCTGTTTTGAATGGTTCAGTACTCTATTGCTTCAATAATGACCGGCCCCACCATGGCCGAGTGGACAGGGCAATCAGAATGGTAACGGCTGAAGTGTGAAGGTCCCGGGTTCGGGCCTCATCGCGGGGCTGTCGATCAAACGGTAGTAGTAAGCGGCGCGTTTCGTGCGGCGGAAGTGACGTCACAGGGGGGCGTAGTCACGCTACGTCATCGGGGCGTGGCCGGATGACGTCATGGGCCGCGACCGGA
This sequence comes from Cheiracanthium punctorium, assembly GCA_038373885.1. Classification (NCBI taxonomy): domain Eukaryota; kingdom Metazoa; phylum Arthropoda; class Arachnida; order Araneae; family Cheiracanthiidae; genus Cheiracanthium; species Cheiracanthium punctorium. The sequence continues at coordinate 16,980 of JAWZYV010010505.1, read as the reverse complement.
AGTGACGTCACGAGTGGAGTGGAGTTGTATTCTTCCTGCTGCTGGATTAGTCCATGCTTGCCCCACCATGGCCGAGTGGACAGGGCAATCAGAATAGTAACGGCTGAAGTGTGAATGTCCCGGGTTCGGGCCCCATCGTGGGGCTGTCGATCTATCGATCTGGAAGTTGGGTCGATTTTTTTTCAAATGTCACGTGAATACGCGTTAGAACCCTTTAGAAAATTCCCCTTCCAAGGCACTCTCATCCCAGGCAGACAGCCAACGCGTAACTTTGCCCTAACAACACAAATAATCTCAATAATTATTGTCTACTTCAAAAAAGATAGAGATACTATGATCAGCTTATATATGCATATATATATATATATATATATATATAAAGCCTCGTTAGGGGGAGATCCCCTGTACCCCCCTCAGGGGCGCACACAGGATTTTTGGCTGGTGGGGGTCCAACTTTTACGATGGGGGGGGGGGGATCAGCTTTTACGGATGTTCCAGATTGCCAAAGATCAGTGATGAAAGATCTCGTTTTCATTAAATGGAATTCGTCCCATCCAGTTCCCTAAGAATACACTACACAGTACAATAGGAAGGAAAGTAATAGTTGTTCAGTTTTGAGAACAAGATGGTGTTTTATGTTCGCTTTCAGTTCATTTTTGCTAGTCGAGGAAAACGAGAAAAAAATTTCTTTTTTTATTTATTTGAACTGAAACTATTGATACCTTTTTTTGAAATTATTTTATTTATAGATATAGGATAATAATGAATCGAAAAAAAAATATACAGTCGAACTTCGATAACTCGAAGTCCCAGGGACCCTCAAAAATATTCGACTTATCCGAAGTTCGAGTTATCGAAGTTACCTCCCATTCCTCTCTACTGGCACTTAAGATGGGTCGACATGGTTTAAATGGCTTGATATGTGCCATAATACTATAGTTGTACGCATTTCAATTTTTTAATAGCCTATGTAAACAACAAGAGAAGAATGGGGTCAAAAGATTTATTAAAACTCACAAAATTTGGCCTCATTACATATTAATTAGTATACATACCGTGTAAATCTCATTTGAAAAAAACAGTTATTTTTTGTTGTTTGCATTTTTTAAGGTTGTTGGCATTCACAAAGTCACCTAATTTTTGAACACAGTTAAATAGGGTGTTGTCTGTGCCTTCGAAGTTCTCCAGGTATTGTTGTAAGATGTGAACAGCGTCCTGCGCTTGCTTGCTTGTTGGAGGAGGGGGGATTTCAGCCTCTTCTTCGTCCTCATCTCCTTCGGGCTCTCCGCAAACTGCATTCACTATTGCCTCGTCAGACAAGGGTTCTGACGTTGCAATATTGTCATCGATGCACATGAAATCTTTTTCCCTGTCCATATCACCCATGCCTTCAAAGGGATCCCAATTGTCGTCTTTCGCTTCACTGTCATTTGCACTGAAGAAACCACAGCTCTTGAAACAGTTCTCGATCACCGTTTGAGAAACATCACTCTCCCAGGAGTGCGAAATGAGGCGCATGGCATCTAGCACATTGATTTTGTGCTCTACGCCATTCTCCACATCCTCGATGGATTGGCGCACTAAGCGTTTTCGATAGGCATGCTTCAGGCACTTAATGAGGCCTAAGATCTGCAGGTTGAAGTTTTGCCGTTGTGTTGGCCGGCAGGAAGAGCAACTTAATCGCGGACAAGTTTGTGATATCACCGTCAGCAGTACAGTTGTCCACGAAGAGCAACACTTTTCTGTTTTGGTTGAAAAACTTTGAATCCAGTTTCCGTATTCCTATGACAATATAAACGGCGCCTCCCGTATATCCAGTTCTATATACCCGACGACTTAGCCGCTTCGTACGTGGGCTATTGGTTGCAAGAGATGTCGTTTGGCGCAATTTTTTTTCAGTTATAATTTAAATTTGGGTTTTAACATTTTATACCTAGGTCGTCCAAATTGGCGAAATTCACATGGCTATAACTCGCGAACCATTCGTACGACAATGGCCAACAAAATAAAAATCCATACTGAGTGGAAACACCTTAACACCCACAAAGTTTCATAATTTTGGCTATATTGGAACATAGTTAAAAATAGTGTTCGTCGCAGTAAAGAGATCTCGCCGTCTCCGTCACTTTACGCCCATACTGGGTAAAATCCACCCGTATCTTCCCATCTATGGTTCCGGCGGCCTTGCACGGTCTGTTACCGTGTTCAGAACACTAGTGGACGTTCGCGTGTTCAGAAAAGAGCCCGTTTTTTTTTTCGATAAAATAACATGCAAGTGTTTATACTGCCATTTTAGCCAACATTGGCGAACTTCAAATGGCTATAACTCGCCAACTATTGGTACGACAATGTCCAACAAAGTATCAAAACAACGGTCTTGTCAAGACCTAAACACCCACCAAGTTTCATAACTTTGGCTGAATTGGAACATAGTTGAAACCACGTTAGGTAAATCAAAATTCCGCCCCCTGTCGCCCTATCCAATGACAATATAAACGGCGCCTCCCGTATCTCCAGTTCTATATACCCGACGACTTAGCCGGTTGGTACGTGGGCTATTGCTGCCAATAGATGTACTTTGGCGCTATTTACTTTCACTTAAAATTAAAATTTGGGTTTCAACATTTTATACCTAGGTCGCCCAAATTGGCGAACTTCAAATGGCTATAACTCGCGAACGATTCGTCCGACAATGGGCAATAAATAAAAATCCATACCTCGTGGCAACACCTTAACACCCACCAAGTTTCATAATTTTTGCTCAATTGGAACATAGTTAAAACCACGTTTGGTTAAATCAAAATCGCCCCCTGCCGCCCTATGCAATGACAATATAAACGGCACCTCCCGTATCTCCAGTTCTATATACCCGACGACTTAGCCGCTTGGTAGGTGGGCTATTGGTTGCAAGAGATGTCCTTTGGCGCAATTTTTTTTCAGTTATAATTTAAATTTGGGTTTTAACATTTTATACCTAGGTCGCCAAAATTGGCGAACTTCAAATGGCTATAACTCGCGAACCATTCGTCCGACAATGGCCAACAAAATAAAAATCCATACCTCGTGGAAACACCTTAACACCCACCTAGTTTCATAATTTTGGCTATATTGGAACATACTTAAAAATAGTGTTCGTCGCAGTAAAGAGATCTTGCCGTCTCCGTCACTTTACGCCCATAAAGGGTAAATCCACCCGTATCTTCCCATCTATGGTTCCGGCGGCCTTGCACGGTCTGTTACCGTGTTCAGAACACTAGTGGACGTTCGCGTATTCAGAAAAGTGCCCGTTTTTTTCGATAAAATAACATGCAAGTGTTTATACTGCCATTTTAGCCAACATTGGCGAACTTCAAATGGCTATAACTCGCCAACTATTGGTACGACAATGTCCAACAAAGTTTCAAAACAACGGTCTTGTCAAGACCTAAACACCCACCAAGTTTCATAACTTTGACTGAATTGGAACATAGTTGAAACCAAGTTCTGTAAATCAAAATTCCGCCCCCTGCCGTCCTATCTAATGACAATATAAACGGCGCCTCCCGTATATCCAGTTCTATATACCCGACGACTTAGCCGCTTGGTACGTGGGCTATTGGTTGCAAGAGATGTCCTTTGGCTCGATTTTTTTTCAGTTATAATTTAAATTTGGGTTTTAACATTTTATACCTAGGTCGCCCAAATTGGCGAACTTCAAATGGCTATAACTCGCGAACCATTCGTCCGACAATGGCCAACAAAATAAAAATCCATACCTCGTGGATACTCCTTAATACCGAACACGTTTCGTAATTTTGGCTATATTGGAACATAGTCAAAACCACGTTTGGTAAATCAAAATATCGCCCCCTGCCGCCCTATCCTATGACAATATAAACGGCGCCTCCCGTATCTCCAGTTCCATATACCCGACGACTTAGCCGCTTCGTACGTGGGCTATTGGTGCCAATAGATGTCCTGTGGCGCGATTTCCTTTCAATTATAATTAAAATTTGGGTTTTAACATTTTATACCTAGGTCGCCCAAATTGGCGAACTTCAAATGGCTATAACTCGCGAACCATTCGTACGACAATATCCAACAAAATAAAAATCCATACCTCGTGGCAACACCTTAACACCCACGAAGTTTCATAATTTTGGCTATATTGGAACATAGTTAAAAATAGTGTTCGTCGCAGTACAGAGATCTCGCCGTCTCCGTCAATTTACGCCCATAAAGGGTAAAATTCACCCGTATCTTCCCATCTATGATTCCGGCGGCCTTGCACGGTCTGTTACCGTGTTCAGAACACTAGTGGACGTTCGCGTGTTCAGAAAAGAGCCCGTTTTTTTTTTTTTCGATAAAATAACATGCAACTGTTTATACTGCCATTTTAGCCAACATTGTCGAACTTCAAATGGCTATAACTCGCCAACTATTGGTACGACAATGTCCAACAAAGTAACAAAACAACGGTCTTGGCAAGGTCTAAACACCCACCAAGTTTCATAATTTTAGCTCAATTGGAACATAGTTGAAACCACGTTGTGTAAATCAAAATACCGCCCCCTGCCGCCCTATCCAATGACAGTATAAACGGCGCCTCCCGTATCTCCAGTTCTATATACCCGACGACTTAGCCGCTTGGTACGTGGGCTATTGGTGCCAATAGATGTCCTTTGGCGCGATTTCCTTTCAGTTATAATTAAAATTTGGGTTTTAACATTTTATACCTAGGTCGCCCAAATTGGCGAACTTCAAATGGCTATAACTCGCGAACCATTCGTCCGACAATGGCCAACAAAATAAAAATCCATACCTCGTGGCAACACCTTAACACCCACCAAGTTTCATATTTTTGGCTATATTGGAAAATAGTTAAAACCACGTTTGGTAAATCAAAATATCGCCCCCTGCCGCCCTATCAATGACAATATAAACGGCGCCTCCCGTATCTCCAGTTCTATATACCCGACGACTTAGCCGCTTGGTACGTGGGTTATTGGTGCCAATAGATGTCCTTTGGCGCGATTTACTTTCAGTTATAGTTAAAATTTGGGTTTTAACATTTTATACCTTGGTCGCCCAAATTGGCGAACTTCAAATGGCTATAACTCGCGAACCATTCGTCCGACAATGACCAACAAAATAAAAATCCATACCTCGGTGCAACACCTTAACATACCCAGTTGGTACTGGACGAGAATAACTGTGTCTGCAAATGCCGCAATACACACTGACTTTGGTGTCGTACAAAGGTGCTGGTACCACAGCGTGCTTATGAATGTCTGGTCAGAGGACGCAATTTTTGGTGCTGACGCTTTTTGGTGCCGCAACTTAAAAGTTTATTAGATCTGTTCTATGCCCCTTGGAATACGAGGTAGCCGCAATTTTGTAAAATTTCCCAGGAGCGACTCTAATGTACGTGGCGCCCCCCCCCCCTGCAAACGTAAAAAAGGCTCCTCTTTTATACATTTTCCACGTTTTGAGCTCGATATTGCGCGCCTTCGAAGACAGCGCCCCGATGCGATGCTTACTTTACCGTGAAAACACTTCTACACAGTATGAATGTGAAACAATATTATTTAATTAAAATAACGAAATTTTATGCCAACACTACGAAATATATACATGCCCATTACTGCCAAATAGTGCTGGTCCGGTACATTGTAAGCAGTACCACGCCGTTCACTTTTCTGTGCATGTCATAGACACATGGCAGTTCGCCGTTACTAGTTATGTACCGGCGCATATGCACTTTTCAGGCACTGGTACTCCAGTGACTTCCAGTTGATGGCAATCTACCTTGCTCCCGGTAGACGGCACTTTGCCAGCACGACGGGTGCATTTGTCGGGCAGTAGTGTGCTTGCTGGGAAGGGTAGGGGCCCCAAAAGCTCTAAAATAGTTAAACGTGGTTTTTTAGACACGTAAGCCTAATTTTTAAGTATTACATATTCTAATATTCTATTCCCCCCCAAATTCTTCAGTACTGGGACCCCTTTTCGAATCTCCAGCCGAGGTCTCCCCAGAAGGAGCCAGCCCGAGCATGGATTGGGTACTAAATAATAATCAGTCACTACCAACACTTGGCTTAAAAGTTATGTCTATAGTCCGAACAATTCTCCCTTTCGCGGTTATTGATAACCAATTTAGCAACGCACTCACGGTGCCTACTTATAAAATCGAAACCCATTTGAGTGCTGCACGCTACGTAACGTCCGGTCATTAGCGTGCATTTGCGAACTTCCGGAAGGTACACCGCATACGGACTCATAGACGTCGATCTTTTAGCGCAGCTGCTCATTACCTTCCCTCAAAACATTCGACGGCCAAGAGCCGGGTTGAGCTGTTAGGATTCCGCATACGAGGGCAGTGGGAAAATTAATTATCTCGATCTGAGCTGAAATTGGATGTCCAGTAACGCTTTTTAAGAAGTGTTTTCAAACGCTCTTTCGGAACGTGTCTGAAATACAGGGGGGTTGTTATCACGGTTTTTGTTGTTGGAACATTGATTGCTGCACTTGTTTTCTTGGATCCGCTTATAAATCTTCGTCGAATAAAGTGGACTACGCAGTGTGTTTTCCCTGGCTCAGAAAAAAGGAAATTTACAGGACCGAGTACACGCTTACCCCATTTATGCCTAGTGTCCGTTTTTGGGACGGCATTTTCGATAGTAGTCGAAAACCTTATTTATTTTTCCTAGCCGTTATTCATGAGTATTGAACCTCAAGTCTACAAAATATTTTAACATGTCCAAGTAGGATGTTGATATTTTGATTTTTATGCATAAAGATTTTAAAAGAAATTATCCCTTGTTCAAGAAGTTGACATCAGAAATTTATCTATGATTTCTGTTATCAGTAAAAATCGAAGAAAGTCGCAAAAATATCCAGGCACAAATGGGTTAAACCCAATGAGCGAAAAAAACGATACATTGCGGAGCGATCCGTTTCCATTTATACCTGCCGGTATTTCCGCGAGTCACAAAAAAGAAGTTCAGAAAAAAGGAAGAAAAATGTCTACTTAAAGTGCTCTTTAAGTAGTCTTTTTTCTGAGCACTCCCCTCCTCGCTTATTGTTATATTTCGCTCCGCTCTTGTGATCGAAAAACGCTCCTAAAGGAAAAGCTCACTTTTGGAAACTGGGGCGAAAATCGCTCCGACTGATCGAATTTCGCTCGTTTGGTTTAAGCATGTACAATGAAGGAAATTTTCAGTGGACAAACACAAACAGCCAGGGGATGAATGGGAATCGAAACCACGATCTGACTCTTAAGCGATGGGCGGGGAGGAGGATTGTCTTGTATTGTGTTTTAAGGCGAAGTTAATCGAGGACTATCTACCTAAGAAGGGATGCCTTGGTCGGAGGACTATTTAAAGGATTGTAAAGCGTATTCACATTACATCTGGAATAAACCACCCAAAACTCCAGACCGTTAGATCGATGGCCCCCCCGATCTTCACACTTCAGCTATCTGTCAAATTCGGCGTCTTTATCTGCCACACTGAGGCGTGGGTAAGACAGGCCCTTAACCTCTCAGCCACCGGCTCCCAAGTTGTTATCTCTCAAAAAGCATATAAACAGATTTATTTTGTACTTCCTTATCACGAAGTGAAGGAAGCTATGTGTACTGTCATCGTGAAAATTTTTGGTATTAAGATATATTGACGGAAAAAAAATCGATTGTGGCCATTCGTGCTGACCAGGTGGTGTAGTGGCTTAGGAACCATTCTATGACACCTTGGGTGCGCGTTCGAATCCCGGATTGGGCATGGATGTTAACTTGGCCGTCCTTTCATAGCCGGTAATACTGGTCGTTCACTAAATCCACTGGCCATAATAAACTGACCACAATACCTACAGGCAGTTGTAGTGGGCAATGCTTAATAGGCAAGTGTCCGCTTGTGTACGAAAGAAAAATAATGGACCATTCGTAAATTTGCTCTCATTAGCTTCTGTATGACGCGTCAACGTACGCATTTATTTATGTTCGCACTGACGCATGTACAACCTCTCAAAAAAAAGCATTTGGATATTAGCGAAATTTCTTATTTAGCTTTGTGAATAACGTTTTTGAAAAGGGCGCAACTCGACAGAAATACGAAAAATTACATAGAGCCTAATTCATACTTTGTTATAAATGATTTTTAATACACGAATTAAACGTAGGCAGTTTTATTCTTGCTCGAATAATTTTAGGGATGGAAGCGAGACGATTTTTTGCGAGACGAGACAGGGATTGACAGCTTTATTGCGAGACGAGACAGACATTTTTAACACTACGGTATAGGGACTTTGCGAGACAAGACAAAGCTTTTACGTCGTTTTGCGAGACGCCAATTTTTCGTCTCGCGTTAATCCCTAAATAATTTTTTGAGAGGGTGTTCAAAATTGCTTAACATTTACCGCTTCAGAGCAGTGTTCAGCAAAAAACTGCAATCCGTATGCTACCAGAGAGAGATTTTTGTGTTGGTGAAATCTATTTATACTGAAAAGTAGAAGCTTGCGTTGGCTCTAACTTTTGTGAATTGGAAACCTGCAGCTACTGCATGTCCCTGAAAACGAACAGAGAAAATTATAATGGGTCATGGCATGGCAATAAAAAATGCTAAAAACGCTTCTGTGTTTTATTGCTGATTATTTAAAAGTACAGTTAAGAGAATTTTTTTCAGCTTTGCAACATGGCTGATGCAATCATAAATTAAGAAACATTGGCTTATATTTTGATAATTAATTAAGCTTGGTTCATTTTTGTTATTGAAGAGATAGTAACATTTGATAGTTTCAATGGTACGTTAATTATTTCAGAAATGTTACGTTAGTAACACCAAAAGAGGCTAGTACTTTACACAAATTCATAATTAAACTATTGTGTCTTATGGTATTATAATATTATAATACGTAACTCTGTAGTCGAATTTTATATTTAATAAATTGGTCGTAAAAATATTTTATATTTCAGCTAAAAGTATCGCGGTACTCCCTATGAATAACCCTGTTTAAAACTGCAAAACAAGACTTAACCATATGGTTTTAATTTTCATGAATATTCTTTGCTGATTGGGAATAAGCATACATAAAATCAGCGTAAAAACTGTTTCGTATGGCACGCATTAATTAACTATTTCATTGGCACGTTATAATCAATTAACTATTTCATTTTATCTAATTTTCAAACAAATGAGTGTGTTTACTAAACAATCTAACGGCTGAGAACTCTTTGATAATAAAGCAATTAGCTGTTTCTCTGGGTCTCGTTTTAAGAGGCTATTACGCATTTCATGCTCAGAACATGACAGATCACGTTTCAGTGGTATGCAGAAGAGGCAGAAAGTTAATTAACTGCTTATTGCATGATTGAAACGAGCTGCTTCAACCGCTGTGAGTCATTCGCTGCGTGGTTTTGGATGGGAGAATCACTAATAATTAATATCTAAACATAACGTAGCGTTCGTGAGAATCCAAAATAAGATCTTTCTGAAATTTGCCGAGTATAGCAGCTTTTAAATGTATTGCTTACATATCATTTACTGCATTTTAAAATTTAAGTCTTTTGAAAACGAATTTACTTTTACTATTGCAGTTGAAAAGCTAGTTTTAGTTTCGTATTAAAATTAAGTTTTTAAGCTTTTAGTAACTGAGGAAAGGTGTCAGAGAATAAGAGATAAAAAAAAGGGGGGACAAATACGCTGTTACAGTTGAAAATATATATCGTTGGAGAAATAAAAGACTAAAAAAAAAATCTGAAACACTTTCACATTTTAAATAAGCACTTAAATGCTATATATTAAAATTGTATCGTAATCCCTGCGTCGTCTCTATTTTTCCTTATTCCGTTCAGTTGCAAAGTGTATCATTATTCTTGGGTGGGCCTTATTTTTCTTCCTTGTTCTGAAAAATACTTCTTTGGAATCGAAATCTATATTAAAATCGCCTACTAAAACTGTTTTACAATCATCACCAAGCTTTTTCTAACTATACTTCACCTTTATAAATACAATTTAAAAGCGTATCATAAGCCACTGGTGTACCGTATTTACCTTCTTTGTTCCATGAAACACTCCTTTTAATTGAAAACTATATTATACCACCTGCTAAAACTGTTTTACAATCTTCGTCAGGCATATTCTAACTACACTTCTCTTCTGTAATAAATTGTAGCATTTGCCAGTTCCTCGCCAAATATGGATGATATGACAAAAATGCTAGGCACATAAATAATATTTTATAATTTGAATTTAACAGCACTGTTGGAAGCACGAAAAAGGATGTTTGTATGGAAAATTTCAAGTTATAAGATTTTTCAAGTGAAATTAGGTTTTTATTTTTATAACTGTACACTGTTAATACATGTAAATAATTTGCAAATTTCTTGAGTAATAGTTCAGAATTATAAATTACATTTCTTTTTTTGCGCTAAAATTGCTAGTGCAACAAAGCAATTGCATGCATGCAATTGCAAGGGCAACAAAGCTAAAAGTGTGTAATTGTATTAAGGTGAACAAGTTCTGCATTTTGACATCGACGACTAGTCCATCCCTTCATAGGGCGTAACGCTGGCCGGCTACTGGGTGCCCTCATAATAAATTGGGCACAATACCTTCTGGCAGTTGTAGTGGACAGTGCCTAATCGGGAAGTGCCAGCCCGTTTTTCTTGTTTTAAACATCAATCGTATATTTACTCTGACTAGCTTCTGCGTGACGTGCCAGCGTACACATTTATTTATGCTCGCATTTACGCATGTAGACTCCAAAAGGTATTCGAGTTTAAGCGAAGTTTGCTTTTCAAATAATGAATTAGTTTTTGGAAAATACACAACTCGAAAGAAGTATGAAGGTTTATAATTATACATATCCTAAAATAAAAAGTTTTTTATTATTTTATGTTTTAAACACCAGTCATTTTGAGTGATTTTATTATACATAACCTCATTCATATTTTATTATACAACGAAATGAACTTAGGAAGTTCCACTCTTACTTGAATACATTTTTGTAAGGATGTCCGATCTGTAGGGTGTTCATAATTATAATGATTTCATCTTCAGAGCAGCGTACAGCAAAAACTGCTGGTCAGAATGCTACCAAATCTGCAGGAAATTTTAATGAGAACAAGGGAGAACAGATTTACGTGGACGAAAAATAGTTTAAAAAATAACCGGTAGATGGCCTTTAACAATTTTACAGCTGCTTACACGCAAAATCTGTCACCGAGCAGAGCTATAAAACACCTGTTTCATAACCTCATTACTGTTTCCTTCGCATGAGAATACTTATGTGTATGTTATATTCTCAATGTTGTGAACGTATGATTGAAGTTCACATTATTCTCTAGTAAGTAATTAAAAAAAAGCAAATTTTCTAGAACATTGTTTCCCAACGTGGGGCCCACGCCCCACAGGGAGGCGATTTGATTGTTAAGGGGGGCAATTCGAAAATGCACTGGACACGAGTTTAACACTTTCTCTGGACCATTTAAATGCAATGCTAGATTTAGGTGCCAAAATTGAAAGAAAAAGGCAAATTCTTAAATAATTGCTGCCAATAAATATTATAAATTCGTTTGATGAGACCAAAATATCAAATCGTGTTTTTTGGCGTCCCCAAGTTAACCCCCCAGAGTATCGTCCCCTCAATGGCTCAAAGAAGTTTTAAAACAGATTACCATATGACTCAGTATATTCGGTGTACTAGTGTGAACGACTCCCGCTCCGCGGAAGGAATAAACAAATTAAACATTATTTAATGTAAGTCAGTTAAATCTTTATTTAATGTAAAAGGAGCGATGGCATGGCTTTCTGAGGAAACAGAAATCAAATACCCAAATTCAACCAAATGTGCAAGAAAACTATTGTTACCTTTTCCATCTTCATATTTAGCCGAATGCGGATTTAGAGCTGTAAATGATTTACTGTTAAAAAAAAAAAGAATGAAAGAAAGAAATCGTCTGTATATAACACAACGGGCAGACTTGAGACTGAAGCTAAACAAATTGGAGCCTAACATAAAATCTCTGTGCAGCAAACATCAAGCGCAAGGATGTCACTGAATTAAAATATTAAATTATTATAGAAAAATCTTTATTAAAATTATTTCGAATTTGAATTTCAGTTTTTCATTATATGTTTCAAAAATTTATTTACTGTCTTTCGTTAACAATTTCCTAGTGATTTCTTCCTAAAACCTATCATTTAAGTTTCTTAAGTGAACAATTTAATTTTTTAATATTAAAAATTGTGTATATGTTACATAGGGGGGCATAAGAATTTTTGAAAGGATTAGGTGGGGCATGACACAAAAAAGGTTGGGAAACACTGTTCTAGAATAAACAAAGCAATTTTTCGTCTTGTAAAGATCATCAACACGATCTTATCGATTATACATAACCTCATTCATATAATGATTTCCTTGTTTTGTCTGAAAAAGCTCAAAACACAAACGAAAAGTATGCATAACGCTAGGTGCGGAAGCGCAAAGATAGGTATACTGGCTAACGTTTATAGCGAAAAGTGGAAGCTTTCAACGGCCTGTAGCTTTAGGAGTTAGTTCCAGCTATTGTGAATCAGAAACCTGAAACATCTGCTTTTCTCTAAACTGCGAAAATTATAATGGGGCATTCCATGGCAAAAATTAAATTCTAAAAGCCTACGGAGTGTTTCATTTCTCATGACTTAAAAATAAAATTAAGATAAACTTTGCAGATTTACAAAATGACTTATAGCATCATAAAATAAGAAACAACAGTTTTATGTTTCGATATTTAAATAAATTCTGGTAATTTTGGTTAAGATCTATGATTAACGCAACATTTGATAGTTTCAATAGTACGTTAATCACTTCAGAAATGTTACGTTAGCCACATTAAAAAGACTAGTACTTTACAAAAATTCATAATTAAACTTTTATGTCTTTATTTATGATCTTATAATACGTAACTCTAAAGTTGAAATTACATTTTTAAGTAACTGACTGTAAAAATAATTTTCATTTTCAGCTAAAAATATCAGGTGAGTTCCTATGGAGTAAGCCAATTTAAATCTCTAATTCATGAATAAAAAAGTGGTTTTAATTTTAATGAATAATTTTTTCTGAAAAGGAATAAGCACACCTAAAATCAACGTACTAATTATTTTGTATGGCACGTAACGTTATAATAAATTAAGCTTTTAAATGTATTGCTTACACATCATTTACTGCATTTTTAAATTTTCGACTTCGAAAACAAATTTAGTTTTATAAAATACAGCTTTTAAATGTATTGCAGCTTTTAAATGTATTGTTGTTATTTTATCGTAATAAAAAATTTTTGAAAAGCTGGTGTATTTTATTCCTGATTATTTAAAAAAAAATTTTTTTCGGATTTACAACATGCTTGATAGGATCGTAAATGAATAAACAGCAGTTTATATTTTGATATTTAAATAAATGCGTGTAATTTTGAAAAAGATGTGACTAATGTAACATTTGGTAATTTCAATAGTTCGTAAGGCACATCGAACATGTTACGTTGGTCGCACCAAAGAAAAATAGTACTTTACAAAAATGCAAAAATTAAACTTTTATGTCTTTACTTATGATCTTATAATACGTAACTGTAAAGCTGAAAAAATTACTGCAATTATATTTTTAAGTAATTGATCGTAAAAGTTATTTTCATTTTCGGCTAAAAATGTCACACTAGTCCCTATGGAAGAACCCTGGTTTAATTCTTTAATTCAGGACTTTAACTGGTTGTTTTAATTATAATTATTGAAGTTAATAAGCATATCTATTAAATCAACGTAGAAACTGTTTCGTATGGCCCGTAACGTTATAATCAATGAACTATTTCATTAATTTCGAAGCAAATGAGTCTGTTTACTAAACAGTCTAACAGCTGAGAACTCTATGAACGTAAAGCAATTACCTATTTCTAAGGGGGTCTCGTTTTAAGAGGCTATTACGCATTTCTTGCTCAGAGCATAACAGATCACGTTTCAGTGGTATGCATGCATAAGAGGTAGAAAGTTAATTAACTGATTATTGCATGATTGAAACGAGCTTGCTTCAACCGCTGTGAGTCGTTTTTCGTGCGGTTTTGGATGGGAGAATCACTAATAATTAATATCTAAACATAACATAGCGTTCATGAGAATCCAACATAAGAGCTATCCTGAAAATGCCAGGTGAAACACCGTTTAAATGCATTGCTTACGTCTCAATTACTGCATTATAAAATTTCGGCTTCGGGAACAAATTTACTTTCATAAAATAAAAAGTAATTAAAACTCTGTAAAATAACACAGATAAATGTATTTATCAAATTAGACACGTGTTTCGATAGAAAAAATTTCGATCTTCTACTTGCTGATGAAGAAGATCGAAATTTTTTCGATCGAAGCACCTCTTCCGATTGATAAGTACAGAGGGTGTTCACACATTTTTGTAATGATTTTGATTTTCTCCACTAAGTTAAATATGAATTTGAAAATAAAAATGTGACTGGCATGAAATTGTAATAAGGCTTATCCATGGTCTGCAGCATTAAAAATATTCTTTGCTTTAAAATGTCGATAAAAAATAAACAATGGATTGAAGGCTATATTTTTGTGCCATCCAAAGAAAAATACTCTTATTCAGTTATTGAAAAAAGATGGCAAAAAGATGGTTTTAATATTTATACTCGTAAAATAAATGGCATAATTAATATGAAAGGAAAAACACATCAAAGTTTATATTTAACTGGGGAAAAGGCAAAAAATGCATACCCAACAAAGATAGGTATACCTCTTATTAAATCTAAAGTCGTCTCTCATGTTGAAAAATCCAACTACCCAAAGAACTATCGCAAAATCTTTAAATATCTCTGTAGGAACTATGAAAAAAATTATAAAATCCGATTTAAAGTTAATCAAAGCAAAAAAAACACGATGTTCAACGCCTAACGCCGAAAGATGTTTCTCAGCGTAAGACTATGTGTAGATTGTTGTATTAATATTATTTGGCCGGTGAAAAATGTAAATAAGTAGTTACGATTGATGAAGCTTGATACATTTATCCGACTGCAATAGAAAAAGATCGATTGACTACCGAAAAAGAGCAGAAAAAGACTTAACAAGTTGGTTTAGAGAAAACAAGGAACGTTTTTCTGAAGGTTTTATGGTTATTACTGGATTTTCTTATAACGGAAAACTTACAATAAGGAAAGTAGAAAAAATGTCAAAATTAATTAGGATTACTATCAGAAGTATGTTTTAACACCTATTTTTAAAGAAGATATTCCACCCCTTTATCCATACAATCTTTATTGTGCTAAGTTCCATCAGGATATAGCTCCAAGCCATACCTCTAAATCTACTGCTCTATGTTTTGATAAAATGAGAAATGAAGCTGGAATTGAAGCTATTCCCTTTAAATGCATCCCACCCAAGTCCCTGACGTGTGTCCTATGGATTACTGTGCATTTGGACTTTTAAAACAAGCTCTTTAAAAGCAGCATCCCAAAACATTGGATGGACTCTGGAAGATTGTGAAGGAGGAGTGGAACAATATCAGCCTTGATGTTTTAAGAAAAGAACTTTTATCTTGGAAATCGATAGGTAATATGATAGTTCAAAGAAAGGGCTATCAGACTGAACACATTAGGAAAAAAAATTCTTATATTTATTTCTGTATATATCTTTGCAAAATCGTTACAAAAGTGTATGAACACCCTCTGTACTTTTATGTGAGCTATTTTACAAAGCTAAAATTATTTTACCTTTTAAACACCAGTTTCTTTTGTGATTTTTGATAAATTTACTTTCACTAGTGCAATTGAACTATTTGCTTTCATATTAATTGAAAATGTTTATCATTAGAGAATTATGTAAAAATAATTGAATACTTTAAAAAAGGAAATAAATAAGCAAATTTTAACAAAGCAATACAGAAAAAAAAATAAAATTGCACATTTATGTATCTGAATTTTATTCTTTTTAACTCTTTTTTTTAAAAAGCATTGTTATGTTTACTTTTTCAAAATTTATTGTTCTGCATTTACTTAACCTAAGTTCGTATGGGACATTTGCTCATATTTTCAATCAGACAGAGAGCAGATTTTGTTCTTTGAAATAATCTTGGAATAACAGTTTTCATATTAAAAGAAATTCGGGTGACTAAGACACAAAATGTTTTTAAATGCATGTAAAAAAAAGAAAAAAAATCAATAATCTGATTTAAATATTTGATGAAGTTAGAAATAATGCTGTAGAAAGTTTGCATAGGTCAAAAAAAAGTTTTAACATACGTACAAGGGTTCTTTCACTTCTCTATAATTAGATTTTTTTCTATTATGTGAGATTTAAGCAAAGTAAAACATATATAAGAAATCATTTTGTAATTTGAACTTTCTAACGATCTTGGAAGCATTTAAAAGGGTGATTGTATGGAAATGATTAGATTATAAGATTTTTTAAATGAAATAATATTTTCATTTCTATAACTGTACAATGTTTGTACATGTAAATACTTCCTAAATTTTTTCAGTAATAGTTCAGAAATATAAATGACATCTTTGTTTCGTTTAAATTGCGTTTGCTATTGGTCTAACTTTCCATAAGATAATCTATTTGCGAGAAATTATGAATATGATATTACTTACAAACTTTTATTTAAAAAATATATCATACAAATAAATTTTAATGAAATAAATTTTTTTTAAATATTTAATAAAATAATTTTTATGCCACATTATATATGTATATTGTGATAAATCGTCCTAGACACAGACATTTCAGTATCCATTTAAATTGCAAAATTTTGTCGAAACGTTCTAGCTTTCTGAACCTGTCTGACTCTGGTTGTCGTTTGTCAAAGGCAATTCATCTCCGATATGTAACATTTGTAAAAGATTAATCACTGCAGCTTGACCAACGGCATGCACGTGCATGCACAGTGGATACTGACCCGATAAACACCCCAACTGAAATTGAATGAATTTATATTCCCACATTCGTTAGCGGATGTAAACCGGTATTG